>PVNU02002200.1:0-25391 GCA_003013855.2 Liriodendron chinense | reverse complement strand
CATTATTGTGTTGGTGTGGCCCACTTGATTCTTTGTATGTACCTCATCTTTGGGCTCTCAGCCGAACATGATGTTGTGAAACTTAATAGATTAAGTGGAATTCACACAGAAATCATGGTAGACTCTAAGCTCCATAAGAATATATTTATTATATCCACTCCTTGAGATTATTTGGCCAACTTATTTTAGAACATGAGCCCAAGCAAACACCCGGATCCATAGCTCAAGTGGCAGACCAAGTGAAGATAGCCTCCTTTCAACACTGAGGTCATGGTATGGATTTCCCAAAGTGGGGTGGCTTACATTGCATTGTGACTAACAGTGGGGTGGGTGGACTAACAAAAAAAAAGAAAGAGCCCAAGCCTGAGCTAGATCCAAATCTCAAGTGGACTACGTATGAGAGTCTAGAAAAAGAGACTGACCATTCCAGGGCCCCACCAAACAGTGGGGATAAAGACACCCACCGTCCTAGAGCCCACCAACTGTGCTACTGTGCTGTCACTCTGCGGGATTTGGATTGTGGAGTCTCCTTTGGTACCTACCGCCTTTAGCATAACTTCCTAGGATGGGAACTTAGGTGGGGCCCACTGTGATGTTTGTAAGAAATTCACCCTGTGCATCTGTTTTGTGAGCTCATTTTAGGACATGAGATAAAAAAATGATTGGAATCCAAGACTCAAGTAGACAAAAATGTGAGGATCAAACATCTACGGTTGAAATATTCATGGGCATATGGAAGTTTTGAATTGGCTAATATTTGTGTTTTCAGTTCATCACAATAGGAATGCCGTTATGAACAGTATGGCTGGCATATAAACATCACGGTGGAGCAGGAGGTTTGAATGATAGGAATTTGCTTACTCACCTTTTCCTTTAGTTCGGCCCACTTGAGTTTTGGATCCGGCTCATTTTTGTTCATATGTCCTAAAATGAGCTCTCAAAATGGATGAACAAAGTGGATTTCTCACAAACATTATGGTGGGCCCCACCTAAGTTTCTAGCACAGGAACTTTGAAACCGTAGTGATTTAACGCCCACCATTAAAACCATCTTAAGAGCTACAAAATTTTTGGATGAAATTGATATTTGTCTTTTCCCTTCATTTAGGTTTGTAGGGTTGTGTAACCTAATCAACAAGTTTGCTGGAAATCAAACATTAAAGCAAGCCATTAGAAAGTTCCTAAATGCGGGCGTTCAATTACCACTGTTCGTTTTCTGTTGTATGGTCCACTTGAGATTTAAATCTGCCTCATGTTTGGGCTCTCAAATGAACTGGAAAAATAGACAGAGGGTGTGGATAAAACACAAATATGACGTTGGGGACTGGTCGGAATTGGATTGTGTACTGAGTTACTTAGTATACTCTTACTGAGTAAACTCTGTTGAGCCCATGAAGGCATGTGGTTTATCCATACTGTTCATCTGTTTTTCTAGCTCATTTTAAGGCTTTAGTCTAAAATTGAAGCATATCCAAAGCTCAAGTGGATCATGCCACTAGAAACAACAGTGGGAATAAACCTTCATAAGCCCAACAGTAATGTTTATTTGTCATCCAACCTGTTCATAGATCACATAAAGATAGAAAACACAAATATCACATTCAACCAGAGTTTTTGTTTTTCAACAGTAGACATACATTTCACACGTTTCTTATGGTGTGGTCCACTTGAGCTTTAGATATACTTAATATTTGGGCTCCATCCCTAAAACTATCTGTTAAGATAGATGGACGGTGGGCCCCACAAAGTTTACTAGTTACTCACTAAGCAATCCACTTCCATCGGAATCGAGCATTATATGCTCCTCCAATACACGGACGTGAAACCGCGTCTCTAATAGAATTAAATCCTCCTTTTAAGATCCGACCTGTCTATTACAACTATCTCTCGCTCTCAATCCAACTACGCTACAGCGACTACACGCATCCAAACGCCAGCGAAGAAGAAGAAGAAAGAGAAGAAGAGTCTGACGGTAAGGCGTCTGACCGAATAAAAGCAAGGAGAGGAAAAAACCCTTTTTCCTGCGTCTGATCGAATAAAAAGAAAACCCTCTCTCTTTTTCTCGATCTCTTGATGGACTGAAAAGGGGTGTAGATTTTGAAGAAGAGAAAGGAAGAAAAGATGGCTATTGCGGAGGACAAATCCGCGTCTGATGGTATGGTTTGGAGATTGTGCCGGATGCCGTTCTGGAACACGGGAAATACTTCTTCTTCTTCTTCATCACAGCAGAATCAGAACCAGGTCGAAGGATCGAATCCGCATCCGACATCTGTTTCTTCGGTGGCGAGATCGCTCCTCCCGACTCGGCGTAGATTGCGTCTCGATCCGTCCACCAAGCTCTATTTTCCATGTGAGATTTTGTTTTTTTTTTTTGGGGGGGGGGGGGGGGGGGGGGGCTGGATTTGATGATTTTGGGTCTTTTGATTGATTTGGTTTCTTGGGTTTTTTTTCTTTACTATTTTTTTAATAAATTTGGAATTTTTTTTAGTAGACTCTTGGATTTGTTGATTTTTCGGTGTTGTATTTAATTGATGTGGGGGGGGTTTTTTCGTCTTTTGATGGATTTTTCATTTCGGTTATTTTTTCTTTTTCATTTGGATGTAGGGTTTTGCAGTAAAATCCTTTTTTATTTGATTTGGTGTTTTAAAACTGATTTTTGATCCTTTTTTTTTTTCCTTTTAATTTCGTTTTATATTTGGATGCAGGGGGTTCCTTGCGAAAGGAAGTTCTTTTTCTCTTCTTTCTTGTTCTTCTATTTTTTTTTTTACTTGTTGACTTTGGATTTTCAGTCTCAACTCACTGATTGGGTTTTGCTTTTCACTGGCGGATTGCTTTTTTTTTTTTTTTTTCCAATTGGATGATTCTGCTTTTGTCTCCTCACACTTCAGATTATTGTTAGATTTGGATGTTTTAATGAACATGGATAGATGGGTCTATTTCCCTTGCTTCTTCCCCCACCCTTTTGATTGCTTTTTTGATGATACTGGAATTTCTGATGTTTGGTTTTGGTATCTGATTTTCTTTCTTTTCTTTTTCTGTTATTATTTTGAAGATGAACCAGGTAAACAGGCTAGAAGCGCGATCAGGATTAAGAATATTAGCAGATCTTTTGTTGCATTCAAGGTATATGAGAGAATTTCTTTGATATATGTATAAATATGTTTTCGATTGTTCTCTCTTATTTTGGGACTTTCATAAGTAGATAGAAATGCGGAACTTTTCAATCCATACATTAGATTAGGACATGGTGAATGTTGTAGTTAATATTGTTTATTCAATGATTATTATCATCACCGCCAATGTTGTTGGTGTTGCTTTCGCCTCCTACCATCACCACCATATGTGCAATATCTGTCAAAATGGTGATGCGAACTGCTGATTTGATTGGAAACCTTGCACCATTGCAGGATTGCTTTGATAGGAAGATTTCTAGCTACCAACAGTGTGATCTTTGGTCACTGAAATTGGGACTATTCTTCCCGAGCATTTTTTTATTATCCATTTAGATGTTCTAGTTACCACGATGTTTGGTCCTATGTCTGATCGATATTCTGGCCCATGAGATTAACAGCCTGATCACCTCGGAGAAGTTCTGTGCATATGATAAGAGAGTTGAGAGAGCAAGTTGCTTAAACTGGTGACAATTGCTAATCAAGCTGAATCATATCTTGTTTTTGTTGCTTTAGTTTCAAACAACTGCACCCGAAGAGTTGTTTTATATGCGTCCTCCCGGAGGTATACTTACTCCTGGAGAGAAGTCTCATTGCAACGGGTATGATAACCTCGAACTGACATTTATGTTCTTGTTTTCTTTGGGATTTTCATTTTCTCTTTTGTGGAGAAAATGGTTATACCTTATGACTCTTTCCTTGTGATGTACGTGTTTCTTCTTCTTTCTTCTTCTTCTCGACATTCAGTGTTCAAATTTGGGGAGCATCCGGAGAACAATGAGAAACAATCAGATCAGAAGAGCAAAGTTAAGTTCAAGATCATGAGTCTGAAGGTAAAAGGAATGATGGGATTACGTACCCGAGCTGGTGAGTCATGCACTAAAATTAAATTTTGGTATCTTGATGTATGGTTTATCAGTTTTTATTTTCTCAGTGCATTTCAATTATATGTTACTTGTACATAAAAAAAATGGTAAGGTATTGAAAAAAAGAAAAAAGAAAAAAACCCAGATGTCTGTGTCGGCATTATGGTTCAAAATATTGTCCAATACGACTTGGTTTTGCCATAGTCATATTGGTTTCAGGAACATAATGAGTCATGGGAACAAAGCGGAATGAGTTGGGGTTATTTGTACCAGTTTCATGATTTAAAAATCATTTTCGCTTATCATATTGTTCACCACCGATATGGGTGTATTGCCTCGTATCACTGTGTATCGGGCTGTTTTGGACTGATATGGTGCTGTGTTGCTCATGGAGGGTTTAAGTAAGACGACACTTTAAGGGCTTTGTTTGGATGCACATCAAAATGGTTGTTGTAGATGGAACCTTTGTTTTGGATCGAAATGAGGATTTTGCATGCCATTTGGATACCCACCCCAAATTGCCATTTTTGAAAGAACTTGACAAAAGAGATACTAAAAAGGCCACTCACCAAAACCAATTGGATTGGGTTTCCAGTGAGTTGATGAGAATTGGTCGATTTTGTGGGGAGAAAAGGCTTTTTTAACGGAAGTTGCTTCCAAACAGGCCCTGAACCTTCACCAGTTTTCAGGTCTGGAGGTGAGTCGCACTCTTGAAACTGTTATTTGGTTCCATGGTTGGCCTCATACGTTGCGGCCTTTGATACAAATGGAATGCGGCACGTTCTGTGGAGAAATTTGTTTTCTTTTCCCACTCAACAGTGTGGAAGCATTTCTTGTAATGTAAAAGAAAAAATGGTAATTGACTTGTTTGTGACAGTTTGATGAGCAAAGAGAGCAGGTAGCGGTTGAGCAGATTCTGCGTGTTGTTTTCTTAGATGCAGAACGACCTTGCCCTGTAAGTAGGGGCCTTTTAATCATAGTGACTAAGTAGTTCTTTGAAGCACAGTTGAAAATCACGAACTCGATTCTACGCGACTTGATGTCCAGTTTGGGTTGGAATGACTTGAAGACTCGAACAGGTCTTAAATTGACTCGATTCTATATTCTAATACATAATTGAAGGAAACAAGCAGTGTAAATAAGTACTTAAAATCTTATATATGTAAAATATCCATAGAAAAGCACAAGTTGAGTATAGTTGAATTGGACGAGTTGTTGAGCTGACTCGTCAAGTCTTATTGATTTTGGACCGAGTCCAGTTCATGACTGAGTTTCTTAAAGTTTCGGCTCGAAATCTTGTCGAGTCGAATTGACTTGGCTGAGTCTCTAGTTGAGTCATCTAGTTTTAAAACTATGCTTCAAAGTTAATAGTGGCAAATGCGCACCCATGACATGCATTGCAAATGCGTTTTGTTTAGGCAATGGAGAAGCTGAAAAGGCAGTTAGCTGAGGCAGAGGCTGCACTTGAGGCACGCAAGAAAACCTCCTGAAGACAATGGTCTGGCAAATTGTCGGTGAAGGTCTTGTCATAGACGAATTGGGTAAGCAAAAATTGCCTTTGGCATTCTTTTTATGGGCCATACTACAACCATACTACCATGTGGGTGTCTTGCCATTTGTTAAATGATGGTCACTCATCCACCATAAATGACACTTACATGTATATACCAATCCAAATATATATGGACTCTGTTTGGCCGGGGCACGGCTGAGAATCAATCTGATTCGGTGGTCCATTAGATTTGGACCACAGACCATTTCCTCCTCCACCGTCCGTTTGATGACCACGGGGTTTGATGGTTAAGATTGTACACAACATGTGATTTTGGGATATGCTCCATCCACGCATGCCACAAGCCCATTTGGGTTGAAATGTTGAAAACCTGCATGTAGTATTCTAGCCCTGGATTTATTTACCATTTCTGATTTAAATTCTGCTAATGTTGTTTTCTATCTTTGTGCTCGTTTTCTCTAAAGAAGAACGAAGGGAGAGATATCTAGCCCGGCAGCAGGTTGAAGGGGTTGTTGATTCCGTGTAAAACCAGTGCTTGTGATCGTTGTAAGCATTTCTTTTACTTGAATAGAATGCTTTTTTCTTTTTCTTTTTCCTTTTTGTTTGTGTATAATTCAGATGGAGATCATGATCAATCACCTTTTGGTTTCAGGTTTGTAGGAGATTGGTTTAAAGGCTTGTCTACGAAACAATAACATGTTTCGATGCCGTAAGTTGTATCATGAACAGTTTGAGGATTGAGTTACTTATTCAGGCTTATGTCCCACCTGTAGATAATGGGATTTTCTTCTTATGAAATAAAAATTAGAGTTTTGGTTAGTCCCCTTCACCTCCACATACAGCCAGCCGGCATGTTTGTGACAGCATCCGAGCTGTACTTTTGACTCAGTAAAAGTATCAGGTTGAGTCATATCTAGTACTTGCAAAATTCTAGAAAATGACTATCAGATAGAGCACGCATGAGTGTAACTTGGGTACATGTTTGGATGGTCTTGGTACATGAACGCATCAATCAATGATAAAACATAGGGACTTTATTTACCATCCACGCTAGCCTCTGCCATGGCCCCTGCAAGGGATGGTTCCAGAGCCGAGTTAAAAAGAAGGTTGGTGTCTGGTGGTCATCTGACCGTTCAAATGCTGACCCAAATTTTTTGATGGTGACCCATTAGACCATCTACTAATAAATTAACGTGTTGTGACATGTTACATTAAAATAATAAAGATGTATTATAGTATACTTCTTCATATATAAGATTAACATTTTGACTGATTCTATAGGGAAGGGTGGTTTTTGACTGATTATATAGGGAAGATGGGCAGAGCCGCCGCATACTTAAGATTGCGTCCAAATGTCTGTGTCTAGACACCAACACACGGCAGCATGGCTGCGACGAAGTCACCAGTCTGTCCACACCCATTTGTTTAGTGTCTTGCTATTTACTATTTGTAAATTGCAAATTGGATAATTCAATTCAAATGGTTTGTAGCTTGATTCACAACTCAGGTTGGACAGAATTTGTATGAGAATTGTATGCTTCAGTTGAGTAACAGTGTAGGATGTCATGCTTGTTATTGGTTTAACCATGTTTTAGAATCTCTACTGGACCCGGCGGTTGAATGGTTTAACCATGTTTTAGAACTGATACTGGACCAGGGGGTTGGTCTAGTTTTGGCCTGTAGTTTTAAAAATTCTGAAAACTCAACTTCATTGGATACCCAGCTGTGGGTTGGTTCGACTCGGAGACTCGATTTGACTTATATGCCGACCCAAAATTTTTAAGGTGACCATTAGACCATCTACTAATAAATTAAGATGTTGAAACATGTTACATTAAAATAATAAAAGATGTATTAAAGTATACCTCTTATATAAGATTAACATTTTGACTGATTCTATAGGGAAGGGCGGCTTTGACTGATTATATAGGGAAGAAGGGCAGAGCCGCCGCATACTTAAGATTGCGTCTGAATTTCAGTGTCTAGACAGCAACACGGCGTCATGGATGCAACGAATGTCACTAGTCCGGTCCACCCTTTTTATTTATTATTTTAATGTCTTGGCTATTTAGTATTGGAAAATAGCAAATTGGATCATTCAGTTCAAATGGTTTGTTGCTTGATTCACAATTCGGGTTTGGACAGAATCTTGTATGAGAATTGTATGCTTCAGTTTGAATAGCAGTGTAGGATGTCATGCTTGTTAATGGTTTAACCATGTTTTAGAACCCTACTGGACCGGGCGGTTGGTCTGGTTTGGCCTGTAGTTTTAAAAACTCGAAAACTCATCTTGATTGGATACCGAGCTGGGTTGGTTGGACTCAGAGAGTCGATTCGACTTGTATGGGAATTTTATAATAAAAAAAAAAAACTACCTAATTAATATGGGATTTATTTTCTGTTACCCTTTTCAAAAAGGCTTTCAGAAGGCGACCTCATTAATGGATATAAATATCGTCCTGCTATCTTCTCTTACATTTCTTTAATGGTTGGTTGGGTGGGTGTGTGAGCAAATGGGTCGGCTGTTTGGGTGGGCTTCACCATGATGCTTATCTAACATCCACCCTGACCTGCCTAAGTTCTAAAAATCACCCCATCTGTGATTTTGGTGGACCACATCATTAGAAACAGGCAACAGGCAACAGTTGCCGTCCAAACTGTTTCCCTTTATATGGCCCACCTGAACAATGGACAGGCCTAATATTTAGGTGGGCCCCACCAAAAATCAAGGTGGGGTCCTTCTCCAACCAAACAGAGAGATTATTGGACACCTCTTAACCATAAGGCCTAGAAACCAAAAAAAAATCAGGGCTGATCTCTGGTGGGCTACACCAAATGAAATTGTTGTGAGAGAGGTCCCACCTTGGTTTTTACAAGGCTCACTGTGATAATTATCTGAAATCCATTCCCACCATTAGATTCCATACAAACATTTGAGGCCCATAGACCAAAAATAATACCCATCCATTGTTCCCATGGGCCTCAATAATGGAAACAGTTTAGAGGGCTAGTGTTGCCCTTTACACTATTTCCAATCATGTGGTCAACCTGGTTAACCTGGTTTTTTTCTCTCCTGTGGTTGGGGTGGATTTTACATAAAAATCATGGTGGGGGCTCACCTGAGCCCCTATTTGCTATCAGGCCGGCCATGAGGGAAGGCATGGAATGATAATTACATCCCTCGAGGAATGCAGTGGAATGATAACTATGTCTATTAATGAAGTAACTTTTTGGAAAAGGTACCGGAATGTGTAAATTCCATATCAACTAGGTAGTTTTTTTGCAAAATTCCCAATAACTAATAATTTGTACTTCAAAAATAGTTTTAATATTAAAAACAAGTATGTGGCCCGCTGGGTGTCGTCGTGTTGTGTCAGCCTTGTTAGCGAATTTCACAGTGACTCACCTCAACATGTCACTGAGTCGAGTCACCGAGTTTTGAGTGGAGTTAAACACTAAACCCCCATGCTAACAAAATTGTAGCTATTAATTATATATATATATATATATATTATATATATATATATATATATATATATATAAAGTGGATTTTCGCTATCAAACCACACTGATTGAGAAACCTTAACCATCCAATTGATTGCTATCAAATGGATGGTTGAAAGTAAAATCATGGGTGGGGCCAAATTGGAAGGACAAATTCAGATGGCTCATATTATCTTTGCAGTGTAATTTTTTGTGGTTTATCCTCTATCCACAGCTACTGTAGTGATTTGGATGGCCAAGATTGCCCCACCATGTCATGTCTGCAGTGGAAGAGTCCCATCAGGCCATCACATCTTTTAATGGTGCTGGATATTCGGACATCATGCACCATTTTAGGTGCATCCACTAATGCAACTTACAAAGTTGTGTATTACCAAAAGCATGAAGAGGGGGCGGTGCAATTGCCAAATTGGGTGTTCTGTAGCCTGAAAAATGTTGTCTGATCATCAGGTGGGCCACACGATTATGTTGGAAAGCAAGGGATATAAAGAGTGTTTGGAAAGAGATTTTCTTTATCATGTTTGGTGATGGAAAAGGGAAGTCTAGAGAATAATTAGTTTATGTGGGGACGTGGAAGTATCAAGCAGACACAACGTGGGGCTCACCATAATGTCCCTGTGACATCCACTCCTTCCATTTGTTTGTTTTGTGGCGGAGCGTAGACGGGTGAGGGATCGATCACCGTCTCTCCTCTCGGATAACTACTCCGAATCCATGGAGCTTTCGGGAATCCTCAACCGATCTTCTTCGATCTCTCGAAGGATTGCTCGAATCCACAAGCAAAAGAGATAATCTCAAATAGAACTTTTACAAAATATCAATAATTCATTCTTAATCCATCAACTAAGCGAGTACTTAAAGGCTAAAACATGAAATAGAAACCCTAGGTGCGTAATTAAAGAGTTCCAAATGAACTAGGAAAGAAAATGAATCAGATTTGGAAAGATTTCGCAAAACTGTGCAATAGGATCACGCATGGTCAGGCGCCTGGTCAGGACTGGTCGGGTGCCTGATGGGGCAAAAACTCGTCCAGAGGTTTGGACAATAATTAGAACAATTTCAGGCGCCCGGTAAAAGTTGGTTGGGCACCCGATGACATGGTCGGGCGCCTGATGACCTGATGGTCGGGGTGCTTGATATTCAAGAATTCAGTCTAGTAACTCTCTGGACAATCGGGCTTATGGTCAGGCGCCGGTGATGTGCGGTCGGGGCGCCTAGCTAGGTGGAATTTTCTGAAGTTTGGCCATTGACTTGTCGCTTCGCTTGAACCCCTTCCGATGGTCACATATTCTTCATGTAAGCTTTAATGACCCCCTCTACATTAATCCCCCCTCCACTTAAAAGAACTCGACCTCGAGTTCTCGTTCGGCTCTAGTTCATGGTATCGAACGAGTCTGCTACATTGAACGTTCGTGAGATTTCATATTCTTCCAGGAGGTCCACCACATAGGCATTATCACCTAACTTTCTGAGAATCGAAACCGGCCCAATCTTCTCCATGCAGTCCTGTGATCGGTGCTACAATCGTATTGAAATTTCTGACAAAGCGGCGATAAAATGTAGCTAACCTATGAAAACTGCGAACTTCATGGATGTTGAAGGGGTATGCCACTCACGGATGGCATTCACTTTGTCTTCATCGACTCGGATGCCGGTGGATGATACTACGAACCCCAAAAATAACAGATGGTCCGTCATAAAGCTGCACTTCTTCAGTTCAGATACAGCTTGCTTTCTTGTAGCAACTCGAAGGACTTGCCTGAGGTATTCGACATGCTCTGCCTCTCTCTGACTATATATCAGTATGTCGTCAAAGTACACCACGACGAATTTGCTTATGATGGTTTTAGGACTTGATTCATGAGGCACATGAAAGTACTTGGGGCATTTGACAGTCCAAATGGCATAACCATCCATTCATATAATCCATCCTTGGTTTTAAAAGTTGTTTTCCATTCAGCACCGGGGTGGACAACGGATTTGGTGATATCTACTGCGTAAGTCCAATTTTGAGAATACTCTAGACCCCTCAAGCATATCCAACATTTCATCAAGTGGGGGAATATGGGATTGTACTTGATGGTGATCTTGTTAATAGTCTTGCTATCAACACACATACGCTAACCTCCCATCTTTCTTTGGTGTTAACAAAGCTGGACTGCACAAGGACTCATACTCTCCCTAAGTAATCCATTGTTCAACAACTCCTCCACCTGACTTTGGAGGATCTTACATTCCTTTGGACTCATTCGGTAATGTGCCCGATTGGGCAAGCTAGTACCCGGGATGAAGTCGATATGGTGCTGAATATCTTGCATCAGAGGTAGCCCATGAGGAAGGTCTTCGGCCAAATCTCCCGAAACTCGTTCAACAACGGTTGTAGGGCTAGTGGAATGTTGGATTCATTTTGAACCTCTCCCTTCATCACTACCCCGCGTAAACTTCACCGGTCTCCTTATTTTCATTCACAAATTCCTATAAGGCGAGGAGGGAAACTCCCCTCCACTTTAGAAGCTTGGGTTGGCCCTCTGGCGCTCTAGGAGCTAGGATCTTCTTTCTTCCATCTTTAATGAATGTATAAGTGTTATCACGCCCACGATGGATCGCATCTCGGTCTGATTGCCACGGACGACTGAGAAGTATATGGCACGCCTCCATGTCCACAACATCACATAAAAATTTCATCTTTGTAACTTCTACCAATTGAAAAGTAGATGAGGCATTGTTCAGTTATCTTAGTGTCCCCAACCTTCTTGATCCACCCAATGGAATATGGGGCTGGGTGCTTTGTTGTCGAGAGACGAAGCTTGTCTGCCATGACTTTAACACTATATTCTCCCTGCTTCCATCGTCAATGATGACGTCGCACACCTTCCCATTTACTATGCAACGGGTGCGAAAGATGTTGTGGCGCTGGGGATGTACTTCTTGCCGAGGCATATAACATAATCGCCTCACAATCAAGGACTGTCCTCGGTCCTCTGATAACCATTCTATCCCTTCTTCCTCTTCGTCAGCGACTAGGTCGACTTCTTCACCGACGCCCCCTTCTTCTACATAATCCTCTTCCTGACCACCTTCATTAGTGGCTAAGTTGGCGGCGGGGCGCTGAGGGCACATATTGAACAAGTGACTCGGTTGGCCACAATGGAAGCAATTGCCAGGCCCCGGTCGAGCATAAGGATTTTGGCTCGACTAGGCCCACTGTCGTAGGGGCGATTTTCTGTGGTCTATAATTGGACCACTTCCCGCATCGTGGTTCGCGGTTGGGGGCGGTTGTGCACATCCACTCACCGGTCCTTTTCCTTTGGCCATGGTTGTATCCTATGCTGAACCCGTTAAAGGTGCACGGAGTTGTTGGATATGTACGGGCAGGAATTCGGGTGAGTTGTGTTATCAGCCTGGACAATCATTCGGGACGTATCCCCAACGGTCCAGATTGGGAGAAGATGGATCTGATCCCTGGATCGCGGGTTGTAGGCCACCAATGAATCTGGCAGTCCTCTGAGACTCTGTTTCAGACAAACTCGTTCGAATTGTTAACCGGTCGAACTCAGGTTGATATTCGACGACGTCCTAGACCCTTGCTTGCAATCCTGATATTGCTGGAACAAGATTTGGTCATAGTCCGTTAGGTAAAATCGGGATTTCCAATAATCGCTTCATCCTTGGCCAAGTCTGATTGGCAACTTGTTTGTTGGTACGGGAAGTTTGTAATTGTTTCCCACTATGCGGAAGCTCCAGATTTAGCTTGTAGGCTATGGAGCTTTACTTGCTTATCTCCGGGACACCAAAATAATTGAAGAACCTTTCGACTTCCGCGAGCCAATCAATAAAAGCTTCGATACTTAATGAACCATTGAAGGAGGAAAACTCACCTTTGCCTGAAAGCCTCTGCCATTGTGATCGCGCGGGCATCCCCCTGTGCGGCTTGTTGAACAATGATGTTTCGACGTCCTCGTCGTTGTTGGTTCCTCGCCATCATACTCGGCTCTTCGAAGCGTTAGTTACGGTGCTTGGCGGAACACATGATTGTCTCGAATTGCAATCGCTGGTTGTGGCGCATTGCCCTAGGTTTGTAGCTGGGGTAGGAGGCCTATAAAACCCTATCTAATGCAGCGATCATCTTCTCCATCTGTGCCATATTCACCTCCTGGAGATTGTCGATCTTCTTTGCCAATAACTAAAACCCTTGATCAACGTTAGAGGGTTGATTGTCGCGGCTACCGCTAGAAGCCATCTTCCCGAGGTTGTTCCTCGCTTTGATACCAACCTGGCGTAGCATAGACGGGTGAGGGATCAATCACCGTCTCTCCTCTCGGATAACTACTACTCCAAATCCAAGAAGTTATCGGGAATCCTCAACCGATCTTCTTCGATCTCTCGAAGGATTGCTTGAATCCACAAGCAAAATAGATAAATCTCAAAGAGAACTTTTATAAAATATCAGTAATCATCCTTAATCCATCAATAAGCGAGTATTTAAAGGCTAAAACATGAAATAGAAATCCTAGGTGCGGAATTAAAGAGTTCCAAACGAACAACTAGGAAAGAAAACAAATCAGATTTGGAAAGATTTCGCAAAAATGTGTAACAAGATCGCGCATCGGGCGGCCGGGCGCGCCCGATGGGGCAAAAAACTCGTCCAGAGGGTTTGGATAATAATTAGAACAATTTCGGGCGCCCAGTAAAAGTTGGTTGGGCACCCGATGACATGGTTAGGCGCTCGATGACTTGATGGTCGGGCGCTCGATATTCAAGAGTTTAGTCCAGTAGCTCTCTGGACAATTGGGCTCATGGTCGGGCGCCCGGTGATGTGCAGTCAAATGCCCAGCTGGGTGGAATTTTCTGAAGTTTGGCCATCAATTTGTCGCTTTGCATGGACCCCTTCCGATGGTCCAGATTCGTCATGTAGGCTTCAGTGACCCCCGCCCCCCCATCATTTTGTCATCTCATTGTAGAACATGAACCCAAAAATGAGGTAGATTTAAAACCCAAGAAGTATATATATGTATGGCGGGGACAGAAGGCCAAAACATCTGTTGTTGGTAGGGCTGAAAGTCCAACGGGTTGAGTCGGGTTAATGCTCAACCCTAACCCAACCCAACCTTGGTTGGAAATTCTCAACCTAAGCAGGCTCGGTCAGGTTGATTGGGTTGGTCGGGTTGATACATGCTAATATTTTCGTCATTGCATTAGTCTATTATGTTTCAATATACGTCTTATTTTTTTATGCATATAAGTTTATTAATTATATATATATATAGTTATTTAAAGTAAAGAATTTCACTTTTTTCTAAACAAGATGAGCTAAAATATAGGATAGCTACTCCTTTAACACTCATGCATATGAAATTTCAAAACATTATAAATTTACTTGCTAAAGTAATATAAACTAATAAGTTTACATACTAAAATATAATAAAATTCTAAGTAACTTGTATAGATTGGATTCAAGTTGGGTTGGGTTGGATAACCCAAGAACTCAACTCAAGCCTGACCCAAGCTTATCAGGTTGGTGTTTGCATAGCTCAAGCTTGAGATTGGATCTGGTACTGATTGCCCAAGCGAACAGTCATGGGTTGACCCGGTTGGACCCGCCCAACTTTCAGCCCTAGTTGCTGCCAATGAAGGTTTCAATTATGGCCGTTCAATTCCCATTATTTACCATGGCATGGCCCATTTGAATTTTGGATTTGGCTCATTTTTGTGATCTTGTGCTAATATGAGTGCGGATGTCCATTTGCACATGTGTGGCATACATGGGCTGACATCTAACCCGTTAATTTAGCATTTTCAATGACAGATGGACTCTCAAGAAAATAAATCACAACCTTTGGAGGATTTCAACCTTTTAATTGGTGGCATGTGAATGAACACTGGAAGACAAAAATCAGCCATAGTTCCCGTTCAGTATTAAAAGGTCCACTTATTAGATTGTTAAGATAGTCCAACCAAAAGAATTTTTTGTCATGTAATAAAAGGCCAAGCCGACAAATGCCGGCAGCTTCATATCACCATGCACATCTGCTACATAATTTGAAGACATGAAAATGCTATTATGATGTCGAGCCATTATAGGCACGCGGAAGCTGTCCCAATAAGCCATTTTGAAGAATTAGGTTTCTCGCTGTAATCCATTTACCACCGATTTCATGCACCCAAACGCAGACTAATGGAATTGTGCAGGTGGCCCATTCTACTCTCCAAAAGGATATAAAGATATCAAGCTCTTAGGTCATGGAAGGTATGGCCTCTACTGATTTGGGCAGCTGATGGGATGTGCATCCGGTCGGATGCCTTTCTTATCTCAGAGTGGGGTCCCTCCGTTTGCGGCAGAAAAAATTTAAAAAAAAAAAAAAAAAAAAAAAAAAAAAAAAAAAAAAAAAAACACAAATGACAATGTGGGTTACATCCAAACAGGCCCTCATATAGATGTACAAGGAAATCAATTGAAACATGCACCTCCCAATTGAGATATATATTAAAACCTGTGGCAGATAGACTACAAAGCTTTGTAGGTTAAGGTCAACCTACAAGACAATATGTGGGGCCCACTGTGATTTTTCTGTGACATCCAATTTGTCCATCATGTGTGCGTCTTCATGTTCTCTTTCATATCTGAAATTCAGGAGGATCCAAAACTCAATTGGACCACCTGTGTAGAATAATGCATGAAAACTCTAAAATACGTGGTGTGGTCCACCTGATATCTGGAATGGTCTGATTTTTGGTGCACTCATACATCTTGGTGGGGCTCATCTCCAGAATGGATCGGATCGTATATACGAAACAAGGTCTGCCCTGCAAGATCTGAAATGTTTCTCATGTCTGCTATCCCCATCCCAACTTTTACCTGTAGTGTGGCCCACCTGAGTTTTCAATCAACTTGAATTTTCAAACATAAAGTGAACATGATGGCCCCGCACATGATGAACGGATTAGATTTCATTCACACATCATGATAGGCCACAGACATCGTGGATTGTAGTGCACTCCACTGGCATTATTGAAGTACTTTGAAGGGTGCTTTTGTTGGCAAAGGGAAGGTTTGGAATGATTAAGAACAATAACCAGGTTTCGGACAATCACTTTTGCAACATGGGAACGAAATCCAACGAGAAAAAGCGAAGATTGGATTAGGAGGAGAATCTCCTTTCTTTTAATTTAATTCGATTAACAGAATGTCAAACGAGATAAGATCGATATCGAGATATGATGTGACCCACCTCACTAATCTAATCCTTCACCTTTCATGTGGAAATGGAACTTGCCAGCTGGGTTTTGTTGCTAATCTAAAGATAAAGCAGGTGGAATGATGAAGGCATTGATATTGTTTCCAAGACTGTTATTTGGGAAGTGAATTCCAAGGCCTTGAACCTCAACAAAAATAGTTTTTCAGGAACACCATTTAGATGTATGGCCCAGCTGTTTGGTGGTCCACTTGATTCAACTCATGCCCTCAATGAAATTTGGTATGCTCATACATCCACATATTGCAAAGTCGTAACCAAGTGGTTCCATCAAATAATGTTTATATGGATATTTATAGAGGATGAAATGAGATTAATTAAAGTACATTCAAATACACAATGCAAACTAAAATTTGACTCCAAATACGGTAAAATTGTCCAAACCGGCCTAAGGATTTGATTGCAGAATGCGGTTTAGCTGATTACCCTCAAGAACAACCAGCTAGTTAGTGCCAAAGCTCTATAAGCCTCACTATGATGTTATGTGTTTATCCATGCTATACATTTATTTTGCCATCTCATTTTAAGATATGAACTGAAAATGAGGTAGATGCCAAGCTCAAGCAGACCACACCACAGAAAACAATGGGGACAATGATGTCCCCACTGAAATCTTCCTAGGGCCCACGGTGACGTTTATTTGTCACCCAACTTTGTCATCCAACTTGTTCATAAGATCACACAGATTTGCATGAAAGGAAAATAGAAAAATCAGCTTGATCTAAAACTTTTGTTACCCCATCCCCACTGTTTCCTATGCATGGTCCACTTAAGCTTTGGATCTTTCTCATTTTTGGGATCATGCCCTAAAATAAGCTGGCAAATGGATATAGATAAAACATATACATCAAAGCGGAGCCCACAGAACTTTGACATCAAGTAGCTGGCTGGTGTTGGGTCAGAAGCCAAACCGCGTCCTTGTGTGGATGCCACCCATTTTTCTCTTCCCATTTTATATTCAATTGACAGGCTGGGAATGTTGCTTCCTCCCGAATTAAAAAGAAGAAGAAGAGAGGTTGAGGCATTGCTTGGCCGACTCTCATACACTCATTAAAACGTGAGATGTTTCCAAAACATCCAAACCGTTCATTGGACTCGCTGTCACAAAAAGCATACAATGAGAAAATTTCGTGCCCGTATGATACTAGAGTGGGCCACAGTCTCATCTTTTGTTTGTGTCCCCACCTGTCAAGAGGAAACCGTGTTAAAACACATTTTTAGTGGCATCCAAACATGCCCTAATACTTGCAATGTTCCCAAAATTAAGGGTAAAGTTGCATGCACGGTCCAGATTTGCCGATCATCCAAGACAGGTTCATGCCAGTGGACCAAAACCTTCTCTTAATCAAGTACTAAAAAAATGTGAGGATTGAGAAGGGCCCACTCATATAGAGTTGTCTTCCATTCTTCTATTCTCAATAATGATGGAGAACAAAAAGTGGGCCCCACCTCCCTATTAGAAAAGATAAAAGAGAACCGAGGGCTATCATTCCACCCAACAAATGCAAGCTCATGGTACCCACTTTCTAGGAGATTGTTGGGGGTGCATTTTGATACTCTGGCAGAGTGTGATAGTTGATAGGCTGGCACTATGAAGTTGCACACGTGGCATGTAAACTGTCCAAATTTCGGGACCCAATTAAGATGGGCTGTAAACCATGTCTTAGCTGGCCGATTGGTGGACATTTAATGGACGGTCAAAATGAAAAGAATCAATGGTCCGAATTCAACAAGCAAATTCCTATTAATCAGAGGTTAAATAATGTCTAATTAATCTGAACTTTTGATAATGAAATATCTACAGTGGGTCCAAAAATTTATACTGTGTAATTTGAGTTAAGGCATTCCACGTGTAAAAGTTCTCAGTGCCTGAGTATCAACCATTACCCCCCTCCAGAGGAACAAATAAACAACCCATTCAAGATTATTCCTTAAACACAACTACCCATGTTATCATTTGATCACCAACGAAAAGAATTGCTCTCCTACTTTCTGATTAAGACCGTTCATCTAGTGGGCCCACCGTGGATGGGCCATGTGGCAAGAGCCCCACGGATCATAGATCACAGATCACATATCAGATTTTCAAATCAGTATAAAGGATGGTATGAAACAAGGGTCCAGATTTCAATATTTCACTGTGGATGGCTGGGATCTCCGATCTTCATGTGGCCCACTGTGAGGCACGATTGATAAGCAACAAATAGGGTGCAATGCAAGCGAACTTAATGGAGGATTGGAGTTTTGGAAGTGGTGGTTGTAGAGATCCCACAGCGACATCTAAGGTGGGGTCTACTGGATGAGTGGTTTGGATCAGCACTAAAGGCCCAAGGCCCGAGCTAACCCAAGTCTGCCATGGGCCTATTTGATCCAACCTGACCTCAAAAGGGCTCAACCCGCAGCCTGACCCAACCTGAGGTGCCCAGCTTGAGCTCAACCCAAAGTCCTTTCTACTCAACTCAACCCAAATACATGTGAGTTCCCAGTCCAATCTAACCCAACCTGAATTTAATTGCTCACCCAAACCTAATCTGAATTCAAATGACCCAACCTGAGAACTTTGACAACCAGACCCGTTTCGACCCAAACTCGGGTTGGGTCAATGAGGGGTTGACCTGAACCCAAGTTGCAAGCCTTACTCAAAATACGTGGGGCAGAGATCCCCACATTGCCTATCTAAGCTGGTAGGGCTGTCAATAGGTACTGGACCTGCTGGTAATTAAATCAACCTAAATCTGGTTTTACGGGTACGAGTCCAATTTTTCAGACACTTTCAGAACTGGAGTCAAGTCCAGGTTTGCCATTTTGGACCGGCTAGAAATTGGGTCAGTTCCATGTCTCAGGTTGACTGACTTCGACTAGGTTAAAATTGGGTTCAGTAAGGTCTAGTCAGCATTACTGCTATTATCGTTGTGGGGATTCTGAACTGGACCCATGCATAGAACAGGAAGCCCACAAGTCTAGAGGCCCAAGTGCAAGTCCTCGGCTATGACCACTGATCAAAGGTGGAGCTCCGCCTGACTGATAATTTGACCGACTCCCTGAGCAGTATCGGAGTCTGGCCAAGGGGAGCACCCACACAGAGCGGGTAATCCTGCTGACTCTTAGGCAGGTGGCTGAGCTAAGCTGACACAAGAGAATCTACGTCACGACCAGATTAAGTTGGCCCTCTCCAAGGGATAGTGTAAGAAACTTGGGATATGAATTCCACTAGAGTCCCTTTGATGCAACACGTAATGGATGTCAGGTCCATAACTTACACCGACGCCTAATAATTATTGCAGGCCTAGTGCGTCAGGCTAGGCTTATCAGCGCTAGGAGGCGTCTTATGCTTCCATGATTGAAGGTTGCAGGCTGGCGTGTCTCGGTGGATTTGCCAGGCCTGATCACGTTGCTGCATTTTATAAATACCCTCGCCAATTCAAAGTAAAGGTACGCGACTCGTGCGACTCTTACCACCTTGCAGTCCAACCTTAGCTGACCTGACTTAGGCATCAGAGGGTCCACTGCCGCATAATGACACTCCCTTCTTGCCTTTATCCTCTTCATGATTCGCATGGCATACAAGAGGAGGACGATCGAGGACCTCAAACCGTCTCGACACTTTCCTAACCTCTTCCTTTGTTGACTAGATTCCCGTGACAACAATTATTATTATTATTATCACTATGATTACTATTATTAGAGGTATGTCAAGTGCAACACATGTGCGGTAGGGGACAGAAATAGAAAGGAGGAATGGGACATACATGGATAGGGGAGAGACATTTAAAGAGGAGAGAGATAAAGGAGAAACAGATAAGGGAGACCTTGTCCTCTACAAAAAGTTTTATGCAGTGAGTAAAACACCCAAATCTATGGGGCCATCATGTTTTAATTGTGAAACCCACTTGGCTCAATAGACTCTATACTTGATGCCAGGTGTTGAGGTAAAAAATAATTTAGGTCCACAACTCAGATGAGTTGCACCATATGAAACAGCGTGAATGAGGTGGCCATCAGAAGTTTATGCATGGGTCATTATGTGGTGTATCTTTTATGGAACTCATTTCTAAAGTCTAACTGTCACTAGGATGAAGATAGGATGCAAAAATTTGCCTTTTAGAAAACTCAAGTGAGTCACACCATGTGAACCTAGTGTTTTTGGGAGCAATTTTACATTTCCCCATTCTTGTGATCCATGTAAGTATTTTATTAGGTTGATATTTTGTTTGTATGGTTCAAATGGTTCCCACCTGGATTTTACATGCATGACATGGCGAACCTCCACTTTAAAAGAAGCAAAGTAAGATATATAATCGAATCTTACCCATTGAGTGTATTCTTGGGTGAAATTTTAAGGGGTTGTTTAGTGGCGTGGATTTGAGGCATTGGAGTGGATTCAAAATTCATTGAGTTTTTGCAATCTCTTTCTTTTGCTAAGATTGTCAATCCATTATATATGTGCCATACAAATGATATACCAAAAAATCAAATTATTGACTGCATTATTAAAATTTCATCATTATAATGGTTTGAATAGTCCAAACATTGGCCATGTAAATAAATAATAATAATAATAATAACAATAAACATTACTCATTCGTTCAGTTGTGATCCTATGGTTGTGGCCCATCCAAGGCAAGGAATTTCATCAGTTTTAGCCAAAGTTTGTATATTAATGAGCTTATTACAATCATTGCGCCAACCATCACATATGGACCCTACTTAGGGATATTGAATTGATTTAATAATCAAATTCAAACTTTGTAAATATACTATATAATTTTAATGCATTGCTATTTTTGGATTCCAATCTATTTTGAATACAAGCTACTAAACACAACCGAGGATTCAGAATTGCCTTGATCTAGTGGGCCCCACTTAAACAAGCCCTAGTTACATGCTGCTAAATGTTGAGCTCTTAATTGTGCATATTCTAACCCCAATTCATCATTCATTATGCATGGTTCCATGATTTAAAGACCAATCTAATGCATATATTTGTGGTCGTAGGGATGAGAGAGAGGAAGCATCAATTGAAGACTTAAAGATACTAATTAGAAGCAAAGAAGATCAAATGGGCTAAGTGTCAAAGAATGAAAGAAAGAAGTCAGAGAAAAGAAGAAAGAATGTAGAAGAAGGTGCCCACGACCGGTCGTCCAAAGCCAAGGACCGGTCGTCCGACCGGTCCGCACATGCACAGAGGAGACCCAGAGGCCATAACTCTCTGAACTGTTCATGACCGGTCATGCGACCGGTCATCCACTTCTGTGACCGGTCCTTAAATTATTTTTTCGGGACAAAACTCACTGAACACTTTTTGGCCATTTTGAGACCGGTCGTGCGACTGGTCGCCTGCGTAAGATTTGAACCTTCTATTTCTGGTGCCGATTTTCTCTGCGCAGTGCGTAAGTTTTACGCAAATTCTCGAATTTTCTGAAGTTGCGGAGCCTCCCCACTATAAAAGGACACTTAGGGATCATTCCTAGGGTATCTTAGAAGAGTTTAAGCAAGGTTGGAGGCGGCGGAAGTGGATTTCGGAGTTCCACAACTCCTTCTAGTTTGTTTTGCTGTTTTTATGTTCTTTCTTAGTTGTTTCATGTTTCCTTGGATCATGAATGGCTAAACCTCTTAGCTAGGGCTAAGAGGTAAAGCTTGTAGTGGATCTAAGATGTTTCAATTCGTTCTAAGTTGGTTTTAAGATTGGTTTTAATGTTTATGAATAATGGTTTGAAGTTTATACAAGTTCTAAGTAGTTTTCTTAGTCTTATGATGACTCATGGATGTTTAGGAGAATTACTTAAGTTCTTAATTGGTTTGTATTAGTCTAGACCTGTATGATCCGATGAATTGGAGTACGCTCTAGTACTATGATCTTCATGTGGGAACTTCCTACCAAAGTTCTACTTTTCTGAATTTCTGTGTTATGTGGGACTGTGCATGTGATTTGAATCAAGTTCAAATCATGATCTAGCCTTGTCTTGTGACAGGACTTGAGGATGGTTATGATTGTGATCTGAGTCTATTGGAATTGAGACAGACCTATGCAATTGAAGCATGCTCAGCCTAGCTTGCATTGAGTGAATCATACACATGGTTCTTACATATGGCAGATAGTTTGGTTTAACAGCTCTATCATCCGGCTAGATAGATCTTAATATCGATTCTAGTTGAGAAAGTGAGAAACCACAGCGGATTGAACATCAAGGATTGCTACAAGTGGATCCTTGAACCCCTAGTGCTTTATTTTAATTGTTTACCTTCAATTTAGTTCAAAGTTGTTACTTACATCAATCTCATACAAATCTGGTTGTTAGCTTTCAATAGATATTATTGGATGTGTTTGTGAATTCCTACACAAGTCCCTGTGGATCGACCTCGGTCTTACTGAGTTTATTACTACATCGCAACCCTACACTTGAGGAAGCGAACACTAAACACATTTTCAAAATTTCAAAAATGTCAATAATTTTGTCTAAATGTCCCCACTTGGACCTGAATCGAAACAAGGTGTAGAGACTAGGCCTGCACACGGCTCGGGTTAGGCCCAATCCTGAACTGAACATAAACATATTTTAAAGGTTTGAATTTTGGTTGAGCTTTGATCAAGTTGGGCTGACCCAACCCTAACACTACCCTACTTGCAAAAGGGTTAACCCTAACTCTACCCGAGCCTATATGTTGATCTAGGTCGAGTCGGGTTAGAACCCAAATCTCATCTTCACCCTATAACCCAAGAATTATGATGATCCAAAACTCTGGTAGGCCACAACATGGGAAGCTTTTGGGATGGAACATCCACCATTAGTTTTATGTAGGGCCCATCGTGGTGTTTGTATGGCGTTCAATCCATTCATTTGGATTTACTTGTTGGGATAAAAGGATTACAAAAATAGCATTATTCCAAAACTAGGGGCAGTTTGGGTCAGGGGTTGGGTATACACGGGCCGGGTACGGGTTGGGTCGGTCAGGTTTGACGTGTATCCTAAACTATACTTAGATTAAAAATAGTCCAGTTGCATTCTCCCGAGACTGGACCCTTTTTTCTGCCGGGTAGGGGGTGAATCGGGTTTCTACGGTTGACCGGCGGATGTACAGCTCTAGTAGAGACCCACGGGCACCAGGCCCAAAGAATCAAGGTCCAAGTCCATAAAAAATGAGACCCAAACCCGAAAAGATCTAGATCTTGCAAGAACTGATCAGCCCCAGAAGAGGCACTCTAGGGCCGTATGCAAATCCAACCAAGTGACAACAACCCTTTAAGTGGGCCCACTAGATGAAAGGTCCGGGTCACCAAGGTATAACTTCAAGAATATTAACACTAACACTAGGAGGGTAACAAATATGGATAAGTGCTAGGAAAATCCCTTCTTATCTTCACCAAGGATTAGATTGGTGGGTGGTGGGCCATCATGGGATGTGATGGTGGCCCATACTCACGAAATGAAAAAGACTGAAAAAGACATGACAATCAGGGGAGATGAACTGAAAAAAGGCCCACCTCCAATAAAAACAAACAAACATTCGTACTCGAGTGTACTCGCAGAAAGATAACATCCCATAAGACAAAAGGACGGCGACACAAACGAGAAACTCTCTTCCTCACCTCATCCTTTCCCTCATTCAAGGAAACCATGGTTTTGGCTGTTAGTTTCCCGGATACTATCCAGTATGAGTTCACCACCATTTTCAAAATGCTGGTGCCTAATCCACCCTACATGTCTCACGCACGTGTGAAAATCTGGACCATCCAAATTGTTGGGGAAATTTTGGATCAAGCATTGCTCGAAAATCACATTAATCGGGAAATACTTGCCATCCAATCAGCTGCAATCAAGTGGATGGTTATTTAGGGAGCGGTTTGGGTGGATCCCCGATCCCTGACTGTGGAGCCTACTATGATTTATATTCCTTACATCTACACCGTTCATCTGTTTCGAAAGCTCATTCTAGGGCATGATCCGAAAAATGAAGCGGACCCAATTCTTACGTGGACCATACCACAGGAAACAGTCATGATTGAATCCCCACCATTAAAAACTTCATGGGGCCACCGGAATGCTTATTTGCCATCCAACCTGTTGATAAGGTCACAAAGACCTGGATACAGAGACCACACAAATATCAGCTTGATCCAAAACTTTTGTTGCCCACGAGAAGTTTTTAATGGTCGATTACCGCTGTTTCCTATATATGGTCCCCCTAAGATTTGGATCTGCTTCATTTTTTGGTTCACGGCCCAAAATGAGTTCTCAAAACGTATGGACGGCGTGGATATAAGGCACATGCATAACGGTGGGCCCTGCAGTCATGTGTAGGACAGATGAGCCATTTTTCTTTTTAAAGAGGGTGCTCCTGTTACCGACTAGAAGTGGGTCCCACGTGCCAGTCCGTCAGATGCGTCACCTCAGACAACCGCCGGGACCCAAAAATCAGACGGATAAAAAACTCAGGTGGGCCATAGCGTACGGAATAAATTGAGATGGGATGCCTACCGTTGATTTTATAGGGGTTTAATCAAGTTTCAAAACCTCCTGATTTTTATCTGACCATTTGTCCAGACGGCCTGGATTCCATATAAACTACACGGTGGGCCCACGCAAATCAAGGGTGCGGATCCCATCTCACCTTGTTCCTGTGGCCCACCTGAGTTTTGCATCACGCAATTTTTTGGGCCCCAACGGTTTCTTGAGATGACGCTTCTGATGGACGGTTGGATTGGATTATGTTAAGTCAAGCAGGGCCACGTCAAGTGGGCCCCCCATTTTCTATGTGGGACCCACAGAGATGCCCATGAGAAATCAGTCCGTCTATCAGTTTCGCATGACCACAATACGAGAGGAGTCCAAACAACGGACAGATCTAAAACTCAGGTGGGCCATAACCACACAAAACAGTTAGAACAGCAACGTCCACCGTTGAAACCTTACTGGAGCCGACCATGATGTTTTTATTCCATCCAAACCATTCATAGGGTTATTACCACACAGATAAATTATAGATACAAATATCATCCGGATACAAAAATTCTGTGACCCCCACAAAGTTTCCAATGATAGGCCGTTAATCTCTGTTGTTTGTTCGTTGGGTGACCACGTAAGTTT